>OY720223.1:18503352-18513352 GCA_963082605.1 Rhodophaea formosa
ACACAGATAGCAAGGAGCTCAGCCTGGTAAACCGTTGCATAATTTGGAAGTGCAAGCTTCATGGATCGGGTCTCGTTCCCTTCCGTCCAGAATGTTAATGCTGCACCTACTCCACCTCCAATTTTGCTTCCATCTGTGAAGATGCACACTTCATGGTTGGTGTTTGCGTTTACCTCCTCTTGGTTCACCAGACTGATCACCTCAATATCCTCTTGTTCTGCCGGGTGTGGGGTTTCTAGAGCTGGAAACACCCGCTCGACTTCCCTGTCTTTTAAATAAGGAAAATCAATTCCCTTTTTGGCCTCATACAATAATGCTGCCTCTTTTACCCTGAGATCAAGGGGGAGCAATCCTGTCAGCACCAGAGCTGCGTTCAGGGACACGGTGCGATAGCCTTTGCACATTTTTTGCGCGATTCCTCTTTGCACTGTTCCCAATTTCTTTTTTACTCCTATCTTGTCCGCCGCACCTGCCCATACACTAGCTGCGTAAAGTACCACCGGCTCTATTGCTGCATTATATATTATTTTAATAATGTCCGGGTGCAGACCCCAACTGGTCTTTGCGGCTCTAGACAGCTGCTTGTATATCCCGATGGCCCTACTGCAGACATTCGCCACGTGCGTATTATATGTCATTTTGTCATCGATGGTCACTCCAAGCACCTTTATATGCGTTGACATTTTTATGGCTACTCCCCCCATGCTCAGGCGTGGAGTGTCATATTTTAGTTTGCGGGTTATGGTCATTGCACATGTTTTGTGTGGCGCAAATGTTAGTTTGTTTTGGGCTCCCCACGCCTGAACATGTTTAAGGGCGACTCCGGCACTTACTTCAACGTCGTGCGCAGTGTCACCATCGAAGACCAGGACCACGTCGTCGGCAAATGCCTGGCAGTATACTCCCATTTCTGTAAGGCTATACAGCAGCGGATCTAACAAAAGGTTCCATAGTATAGGTCCCCCTATTGAGCCTTGAACGCAGCCCTTGCTTGTGGTTTTTTGGTACTCTTCGCCGCAGTATCGCACTCTAACCATTCTATCTTTAAGATAGCTATCTACTACCTGCCGTAGATTTTGTGGACATTCTTCCTCAGCTAGTCGGACTCTAACTGCTGGCCACCATGCACTATCAAATGCTCCCTCTATATCTAGGGATACAAGTACTACGATCCTTTTACTATCTCGCTTTTTCTGTATGTACTTTGTAAGCCTATAGAGGGAGTCTTCCGTGCTCCTTTGGGGCATGAATCCGTACTGGCGAGTACTCATCCTTGGTAGTAGGTGATGTTTTATTCTTGCCATCAGCATTTTCTCGTATATTTTTCCGAGAACTGCCAGGAGGCCTATCGGTCTGAATGATTTGGGAGATGTGTAGTTGTCTTTCCCAGGCTTTCGCAATATTATCACTACTGCCTCCTTCCATGTCCTCGGAAAATACTTTAGTTCGAGGCACTTGTTAAATATTGCAAGGAAGAGTTCCGGATTTTGGTTTATGGCGGCGTTCAGTATGTCCGCTGTTAGACCGTCTGCTCCTGGTGCTTTCTTAGGGTTAAAGGAATTCGCCGCTCGTTTCATTTCGGTGACCGTGAATGGCGGTTCGCAGAAATTATTTTGCTCTCCACTGTTCACCGTCTCCGCTCTGATTCTCGTGGTGGTATGGTGTTCGCTGTCCTTTTCAGTGATATCTTCTGGATAGAAGGTATCTGCTAAAAGTCTTGCGGATTCCTTTTCATTTAATACCTCTCCATTTCTTTCGAGCGGCTGGTCTTCTTCCCTTTTTGATGTTCTCCCTATGACCCTGTATATCCCTTCCCAGACTCCCTCTTTGTCCTGTTTACAACAAAAGTCTTTCCAACTCTGTGTCTGTGTTTTGATTGCTAATGTCTCATATTCTTCTTTTCAGGTACTCTGCTACGACCCCTGATCTGCGGTGTGGAGCTGCACATCTGATACGTCGCTTCTTGGTGGCAACCTTTTTCTTCAGGTCAGCGAGTTCTTCGGACCACCATGGCAAGGTAAGTGTTTCTTTATTTTGTTTTTTAGGCATAGTTTGTGAGCATGCGTCTTTTATTGCTTCGGTAAGGGACTCGACAGCCTCATCTATCTCTATTGGGGTGTATATGTTCTTTATTTTTATTTCATTTAGTCCCTTTTCGCTTAGAAATTGGTGGAGTTTCATTTGAAATTCGTCCCATTTTGCTTTTTTTGTATTATACACCCTAGTAGTCCTGCTGATTTTCGATCCCTTACTTTTGCGCAATAAAATACTAAATGTTATGCCATTGTGGTCCGAGCTCGTGAGACCTTCATCTACTTTCCAGTCACTCACCAGGTTCAGTATGTCCGTAGAACAGGATGTGATGTCCACCCAGCTTCTGTACCTTTTTCCTCCTCTCACAGTGTCAAAGGTCGGGATTTTCCCAGTATTTAGAACATTGAGACCCATTTCATCGAGTGCTCCTGACATTTCTTCACCCCTGATGTCTGTCTCTAGACTTCCCCACCATTCGCTCCAAGCATTTGAGTCACCGGCTGTTAGCCATCTCTTTGAGGCTGTGTGATTCTCGATCTTTTTTAAGTGGTCGAGGTATGGTTGAAGCGGCTCGGTGGGTTCGAAGTAATATGAGACTAACGTCAGACTCCATGCGCTTGTTCGAGCCTCTACCACAACAATGTTACTGGTTGTGAGGTTCGGATGCTGGATGATTTCAATGTCAGGGTCAAACACAACAATTGCTGCCTTTACCGTGGTTTGTCCAGGACTTTGGAAGATTCTGGCTCCCCGACGACCCTTCATACTTGGTTCTTTGCCGATGTAAGGCTCTTGTATTAATGCAATCGCTATTTTTCTTTTGTTGGCCTCTATGAATAGTTCATCGGTTGCCAGTCTCTTCTTCTTCAAGTTGGCCTGGATTACTTTATAAGGAGTTTGGGTGCCTGTGTCAACTTTAGCAATAGGCTATCGTTGACCTTGCTATGGTGTCCCATCTCTTCCTTATCGGGCACTCTCTGTGGAACGTATTATGTTCCGTCTGGGTCATTCCCGCTATTTTGCAGTTCCTGCAGGCGGGCACTCCGCCGGCGCGCCAGTCTGGACACTCGTCCCTTACATGGGCTTCTCCACAGTGGCTGCACAAGTCCTGAGATTCCTTGCAATGTCGCTTGCTGTGGCCAAACTCAAGGCAGCGCGAGCATTGAAGCAGCGGTGATTGGTCGTCCGCCTGCACAATCTGGAGGTCCACACGAAGGTGGCCTTTTTCCGTTACTCTCTGCCATATCTTTGGAGAGGAGCTAAGAACTATGTGGCAATTGTGAGGATTTCGTGCTCTCTTCCTGTATCTTATTCCGATACGGTTTTCCTCTTCATTGAGGCCATGGAATATATCCTTATTTTGTTTCGCCACTGCTTTGAGTACTTCCTCATCCGTAGGTTAGGTTAGGTTAGGTTAGGTTAGGTTAGGTTAGGTTAGGTTAGGTTAGGTTAGGTTAGGTTAGGTTAGGTTAGGTTAGGTTAGGTTAGGTTAGGTTAGGTTAGGTTAGGTTAGGTTAGGTTAGGTTAGGTTAGGTTAGGTTAGGTTAGGTTAGGTTAGGTTAGGTTAGGTTAGGTTAGGTTAGGTTAGGTTAGGTTAGGTTAGGTTAGGTTAGGTTAGGTTAGGTTAGGTTAGGTTAGGTTAGGTTAGGTTAGGTTAGGTTAGGTTAGGTTAGGTTAGGTTAGGTTAGGTTAGGTTAGGTTAGGTTAGGTTAGGTTAGGTTAGGTTAGGTTAGGTTAGGTTAGGTTAGGTTAGGTTAGGTTAGGTTAGGTTAGGTTAGGTTAGGTTGTTTTTTTTTTTTTTTTTTTTTTTTTTTTTTTTTTTTTTTTTTTTTTTTTTTACTACTTCACCCTCTGACATGATCAGAGCCTATGTCTGCTGTTTCTCATTCATACTAGTTCTCGCTTGCATGCCTCTCGTACTTTCATTCATCATACTGGCCAAGTTCATACTTCGTCTTTTGCTCTGTTCGGGTGGGATTCCCGTCTATCTAATTTTTTCTTTCTATTTTGTAAGCGTGGTTATTTTTATTTATTTCTCTCTTATATATTGCATAGGTAGGGGGTAGGTACTACGACATCATTGTACATTTATTGTATTTATATTCAACACCATTTTTATTTTACATTTCTAGTTTTCTTTTTACAATATTTATTTACATATTTTAATAATTGTAATACTTATTCATTACACTTTTATACTTTATATCTATTTTTTACTATATTTCACATTACAAATGACAGTACATATAACTCACATTATTTACATTTAATTTAGTTCAAATTACAATTCTTATTCGTTACAATTCTTATCACTTATATATTATAATCTCTCAGTTTTGTTACTTAAATGAAGATGTTCCCCTTCACTAAACTCCTTCTTGTTTTTTGCTATTTAATATGATGAGCATTATCATATAATGTCGTCATATTACACTTTTCATCTTGGAGTATGGCGAGTTAATTTTAGAGGTTTCAACAATTTATATCTTAGTCAATGTGGCTACCAAAGGGGGGACATCCTCATTCTCCGACGCAATGCCTTCCGTCCAAAACGTACCCCGCATGCTGCCCAGCCGCGGTGACCACCCTGTCACCCTGGTTTCATGACAATTTTGATTTGTTGCAAAGCAAAGTTGTATGGCCAAGGCAAATGTAGGCACCAAAGGCTCGGCCACATACTTTGGGTACACGCCTATTGCGAGGTCAGGAATACGCGGTTGCTGACCTCGCAATCGCGTCCCACTTCTTTCTTATTACGCACTCGTCACTGAAGGCATTGTGGCCCATCCTCTCGTGGCCCGCCTTTTTACAATTACGGCATGTTGCCGCCGTGCCTGCCCCGTAATCAGCACATTCCGACTTAAGGTGTGGACCTCCGCAGTGGCTGCATGAGTCCTCCGCCTCGCTGCAGTACCGCCTGCTATGGCCGTAGGCCAGGCATCGCGAGCACTGCACGAGGGGGGACTGATCGGCAACCCTCACGTGCTGAAGGTCCACTCGGAGGGTGCCGGCATCCACTGCCCTCCTCCATATTGCCGGAGATGTGCTGACCACAAAATGACAAACCTGCGGGTTCCGCGCCTTCTTTTTGTATTTTATGTGAAGGCGGATGTCCTCCCCTTCGAGGCCGTGAAAAACCTCAGGGTTTTGTCTCCTCACCGCTCTGATGACGTCCTCATCAGTGTGCCTGATGCTGACGCCCCAGAGGATGAGGAGCGGGTCCCTGTTTTTCACGTCCTCGACGGCGAGGTTTTTGCCCGCTGTCTCTATCCTACGCCGCAGTTTAGACCTTTCGGCCTCTGTCGCACAGCTCATTATGACCTTCTGATCCCTCGCTTTACGCACCCGCTCCACGCGTACCAACCCAGCCTTGGCATCCACCGCTTCCCGCACCTTGTCGAGCACCTGCTCCCCCGTGTCGCACGCATCCTTGGATGTGACGACAAGGGAGAGCAGGGCTCCACGCTCGGTCGGTTTCGCCAAGGCCGGGCGAGCCACCACGTTTGCGTAAGTCAAGGGACCAGACTGTTGCGCGACCACCATCTCCCTGAGCTCACTCAGTACTCGGGTGTTTTCGCTGATCAGCCGGGCCTGCTCCTCCAACTGTTTGGAGAGAGCAGGCTCGGGTGACCACCCGCGCTCGAGGCCGGACTTGTTGAGGGCCCCATCGCCGGAGGCGGGCACGATGGGCGCGAAATTCCCACCCACCGCTCCCGCCCCCAAAGCCTTCACCATCTCGTGCAGGCGTTCCATTGCCTCGGTGACTCCAGCTTTAATCTCTGTTTTGAGATTCCTGGAGTCACCGAGCAGCTTCACCGCCCTGGACAGGATGGCGTCGGCCTCGGCGGTGAGGTCCTCACCGCTACCTATTTGAAGTGGGCTCGTACTGTTCTGCGGGGACGTCTGTGTGCGGACGCTGGGATGGTAGCCTGGAGTTATATTTTGTGGCTCGACGTATTCCGCCAGGTCCAGGAATTTGTGCTCTAACCCGTTCAATTTTTCTAAAATAGAATTTTTAACTAACGGATTTAAGTTCTTTGCAGTTTCTAGGTCCGCTTCAATTTGTCGTCTATAGTCCCTGCACGCCTCGACTAATATATCTCTTTCGTCATCGGTTATCCGCTGCCTCCTGAATTTATGTGGTACGAAGGGTGTTTCAGCAGGATCCCGGCTTCTCTTATAATCACAATAATACTTGAAATTGTCGGGCGAGTAATTTAGACAGCGCGGTTCAGCAAACGATACAGACTTTGGCGTCTGGTCGTTCGGCGCTGTTTCGGTGGGTTGCGGGGAGTGCACGAGCGGCATCGTCGAGCCCAAGGTAAGTAAGATTATAAATACAAACTATAATTGAATAAATAATATAACTAAATACTTTGCTTAATTATACTGTCGGAGGGTTGCGTCAAAATGTAAAATTAAATAAAATATTGTATAAGTTAAGAGCGTAATTAAAATTTTAATGTGTAGAAATAAAAAAAAATTTTTTGGCCCTGTAAAGGGGAGCCAAGGAAAGTCAAATAATTATGTAGTTTAAAGCTGCCAATTTCTACACAAGCCTATTATGAAATATATGGGATGCTTAATTTTAAAGGAGTTTAACAATAATTTTAAAATAACTTATTATAGGGGGGGGGGGGGGGGGGTGTGCCTTCCGGGGTCCTATACCTTCTACCTAGGTATGTTATAGGTAGGGAGGCACCTACGTCCTAATGACTAGTCAATTTTTAAGAATTAGTAACCTATAGCAGCACTATGTCAACTTTCATGCAAGTCCCTATTAAAAATATTAAATTTTAATTATTGTGGCCTTGTTTATGACTGAAAAATTTTGAAAAAATTTTGATTATACTATTCACAGTATGTCGAGCCCTAAGCACTTTTTTGATTTTCAAAATTTCGAAAAATGAGCTTTTTCAAAAAATGATTTTTTAGTCCAAAATTTGCAAATTTTATCAATTTAACTGGCTCTTCAGGGCTATTTTAAGTTTCTAATAGACACAGCGCCTCTGCGAACCCTAAAACACAGTGTTATTTGGTAAAAATGGATATTTCGAAGAATTTAATTTTTCCAATCAATTTTAGTATTGCTACCTTAATTTTAGTTATTACTGGCTTGTATTAAAGCTAAAGAATGTGAAAATAATTTAAATATGTTGACAACAGAAGTCCATATGTCAGTGACTTTTATTTTTCTGAATTTTTGCAGAAAAAGGGGGAAGAAGTCTAGATGTTGTCCTTACAATAATTAATCACCAGATTTTGGTTAAAAGTGCCTTGTTCGGGTTCACAACTATAATTTAACGTACCACTCCGCTTTCAAAGAATGGGGAGAACGTCTTATGATAAAATAAAAGCCTAAAATTTTTTAAAATCAAATACAATATTTCATAAGTATAAAGTTCTACTTAGCGATAATAGATGGCGCCTTATGCAAGGTTAATTTAGGGGGTTTCTAAAGTGTTTTTAACTAAACTTAGTATAAAATATTTTATATAATGCCCAATTATAACTATTTGAAAAATAAAATTTTGATTTCCCCCGCGGGAAGAGGGGGAATTCTCGATCTAAAATATCAAGTCTTTGCCAAATTTGAAAGCCTATTTTCTCTTAAAATGATGAAGTTAAAATTTTGAAAAACGCATAGGACTTATTTTGAAAGCCCTATTTTTGAATTTCGAGGGTTGTTTTGCCAAATAACCCTATAATTAGAAAGCAAGTTATTGCTTTCTAATTACGTAAAGTCCCCGAAAAATCCCAGTTATTCAGATAAAAAATTTAATATCTCCGGACTTACTTGATTTAAAATTCTCAAATTTGGCACTCATGTAGTTGAATAGTTGCACCACCGTTATCGCTTTTAATAATTTACTGTTTTCATATAAAACTATTGCGTTCTTCCCAAGGGAAAACAGTTTTCCTGTCAATTTTATACTTTTTTACAAAATTTTCACCTTAGGATGGTCCTAATCGAAAAATTTAAAAACTTAAAATAATCTTCTTTTCACGCAGCATTCAGTTTCACTCCCTCCGTTGGTCTCCCGGTGCTCCCTAGGGAAGCACGTGTCTCGATACCGTGCTTTGAAAATTACTTTCTCAGCAACCCCTTGTCCAAAAAATCTGAATTATTGTAGGGTTGAAGTTTCAAGTTTGATCTATTTTTAGAAATTATAAAAATGGGGGGTTGTCGGTTTAGTTTTTAAGAAAAGCACCCTTAAATGTCCAATTTTGAAAAAATGTAGATAACTTCCAGAGGGGTGGTCCGATTTGGATGGGAAAAGTTTTGTCTTGCTCGCCTTAGTGTCCTGCTTCGAACACTACCTTTCAATTTTGCCGCTCTCCTGTGGTTCCCGATTCGGAAAAGGGTTATGTTTTTCGTTTTTTGTTGTTTTCTTGGGAATCAACAGCTGGAAAAATCTGAATTTTTCGCCAAATGTAGTTCTCGTCAGGCCCTAGAAGAAAGCAGTTCCAGAAACGTGACGTCCCGCTGCTTTTCCAGAGTTCTGGTCCGGGAACACAAAAATTTTTTGACACTTATTAGTTTTTTGTTGATAACTTTTTTAATTTTAAGAATTTGATAAAACGGTTTTCACTATCACTTTCTCCTTGTTTTTCTGCTTCTTTTGATGTATAACACTTGTGTATTAGTGAAATTTTTTCCAACACTTGGAATTTTTTACTGCGCACAGTGGCAAAATCGTGGCGTTCCGACCTGCGGATCAAGTGGTACGGGTTAGGTTAGGTTAGGTTAGGTTAGGTTAGGTTAGGTTAGGTTAGGTTAGGTTAGGTTAGGTTAGGTTAGGTTAGGTTAGGTTAGGTTAGGTTAGGTTAGGTTAGGTTAGGTTAGGTTAGGTTAGGTTAGGTTAGGTTAGGTTAGGTTAGGTTAGGTTAGGTTAGGTTAGGTTAGGTTAGGTTAGGTTAGGTTAGGTTAGGTTAGGTTAGGTTAGGTTAGGTTAGGTTAGGTTAGGTTAGGTTAGGTTAGGTTAGGTTAGGTTAGGTTAGGTTAGGTTAGGTTAGGTTAGGTTAGGTTAGGTTAGGTTAGGTTAGGTTAGGTTAGGTTAGGTTAGGTTAGGTTAGGTTAGGTTAGGTTAGGTTAGGTTAGGTTAGGTTAGGTTAGGTTAGGTTAGGTTAGGTTAGGTTAGGTTAGGTTAGGTTAGGTTAGGTTAGGTTAGGTTAGGTTAGGTTAGGTTAGGTTAGGTTAGGTTAGGTTAGGTTAGGTTAGGTTAGGTTAGGTTAGGTTAGGTTAGGTTAGGTTAGGTTAGGTTAGGTTAGGTTAGGTTAGGTTAGGTTAGGTTAGGTTAGGTTAGGTTAGGTTAGGTTAGGTTAGGTTAGGTTAGGTTAGGTTAGGTTAGGTTAGGTTAGGTTAGGTTAGGTTAGGTTAGGTTAGGTTAGGTTAGGTTAGGTTAGGTTAGGTTAGGTTAGGTTAGGTTAGGTTAGGTTAGGTTAGGTTAGGTTAGGTTAGGTTAGGTTAGGTTAGGTTAGGTTAGGTTAGGTTAGGTTAGGTTAGGTTAGGTTAGGTTAGGTTAGGTTAGGTTAGGTTAGGTTAGGTTAGGTTAGGTTAGGTTAGGTTAGGTTAGGTTAGGTTAGGTTAGGTTAGGTTAGGTTAGGTTAGGTTAGGTTAGGTTAGGTTAGGTTAGGTTAGGTTAGGTTAGGTTAGGTTAGGTTAGGTTAGGTTAGGTTAGGTTAGGTTAGGTTAGGTTAGGTTAGGTTAGGTTAGGTTAGGTTAGGTTAGGTTAGGTTAGGTTAGGTTAGGTTAGGTTAGGTTAGGTTAGGTTAGGTTAGGTTAGGTTAGGTTAGGTTAGGTTAGGTTAGGTTAGGTTAGGTTAGGTTAGGTTAGGTTAGGTTAGGTTAGGTTAGGTTAGGTTAGGTTAGGTTAGGTTAGGTTAGGTTAGGTTAGGTTAGGTTAGGTTAGGTTAGGTTAGGTTAGGTTAGGTTAGGTTAGGTTAGGTTAGGTTAGGTTAGGTTA
>OY720224.1:0-2500 GCA_963082605.1 Rhodophaea formosa
ACCTAACCTAACCTAACCTAACCTAACCTAACCTAACCTAACCTAACCTAACCTAACCTAACCTAACCTAACCTAACCTAACCTAACCTAACCTAACCTAACCTAACCTAACCTAACCTAACCTAACCTAACCTAACCTAACCTAACCTAACCTAACCTAACCTAACCTAACCTAACCTAACCTAACCTAACCCAGTCTCGCTGCGCCAGGCGACCCGTACGCGCACTGCCCGCAACGCTCCGCGCTCGAAAAAATCCAAGTTTCGCAGTAAATTCTACTAAAAAATTCATAACTTTGGAACGGAGGCCCCTACAGCCTTCAAATAAATATCAAAAAGTGCGCGCTTCAATTGCCTACAGTGACAGTGTATGGTCAATCACTTAGATTTTTTCTAAGTATTTTAAAAAAGCTAAAAAGTGTCGAACTTACGGGACTTAACGCGCGGAAAAATTCGCATAAAAATCACCTGGCTCCGTATAGACATAAATTTTACATCAAAACGTTCTCCAGACCCTAGCGCATCTGGTGATATAAAAATCTTTTATAAATATAAACAATTGGAGCTCTGGTGGCCGTCAAAAATTCAAAATTTTCAAAAAGTAAACTTTAAAAGCGATTTTCTTCAAAACAAGATCGACGACCCCAGGACTTTCAACTGCAGTTCGGTGTGTTCTGGTCTTCTGCACACCTGGACACAGCTTCCGGGATTTGTTGGCTGCGCATCGAGGCACCAGGGCCGAAAATCGGTTTCGGCCAATCACCGATTTTCGCCCAATTGCGGACAAACCCGGGTGTACGCGCTTGTGGTGGTAGCACCATCTGGTGCGCCCCAAGAAGACGCGTCTGGAGACCCCAAGACCAAGTTCCTAGGTGGAGCCGTTTGGGAGCAGCGACCAGTTTTGTTGCAAAAAACCAACCTCAAGCGACTTTGGACCCTCCCACGCACGAAAACTGAAGAACCAGGAACACATCTTACAGATAACTTTCAGGTACATCTTATCCCCAGTACGTGTGCCGAATTTGACATTTTTAGAATTAATACTTTTGGAGTTATAGCATTTCTACGATAATTCATCAAATTTTTCGGCCCGGTTTACGTAAGTTGAAACCCAAAATTCTCGTCCAAAATTCGGGGTTTTTCGGCAAACTAACCCCTAACTTTCAAAATTAAGGCATTAAAAATAGGTTCTGTGCAGTTTCCAAAATTTTTTGACCGTAAACCGCGGAGATATAAGGACATCAAATTCGGCAAAGTACCGGGGATTTGAGGTACAGTTTTGACCCCTTTCCCGTACGGGAAACGTTAGGGACATTTATCTAGGTAATGTTAATAGGCCTATACTTGAATATTTTAATAAGTAATTGAATTAAAATACTTTAGAAATCCCGAAATTAAGTGTAAATAAAATCGCGCCATCTGTTGGTAGCCAGAAGAACTACATATATGTAAATTTCTAAAGTTTTAATTTAATTTTATAACTATGTGTAAATCATAGAAGGGATCCCCTGACCCCCTTTTATTAATTTAAGGAATCCTCAAAATCGAATCTGTTGGAAATATTTAAGTTATAAGTGCAAAAAATCGTCATAACATAGAAAAATTCCAAAAAATTATTTTAATTGATAAAATTTATTATTATTTGTATTATTCTCGTAAATAAGGACCTAAGCCCCCTATTTATCACAGGGAGGGCCAAACTACCTAGATAGTTTTTAAGTTATTTAGATTATATCATTGACGTACCTGAAAAAATTGCCTTTTTCATTTTAAATTTATTATTTTAATTATTTAACTTAGTAGATTAAGTTATTGACTGTTTTTAAAACTTATACAAACCTTTATATTTAGTTTAAGTGACTTTGGCCCCTCTATACAGGGTCAAAATTGTAGTTTTAAGTTTTATCTTTACAATTTTAAACTGATCTTAATTTAATCATTTGTATTTTAATTTTAAACTGTTTTATTTCATATCTTTAATTTATTTTAACTTAATTTATTTTAAATTAATATTGTTGACGCAGCCTCCAACATGCCAATAGAAAGGACCCCGATAGGGGCTCAGAAGCCCATTGGTAGGACCCCAAAATCTGTTACCTTTGCTCGGCGCCTCAGTTACACGGACGAAGGCGACGAGGTATGTAGGTTATCCCCCTCGTCACAATATAACAATAAGTTTGGCGGAGAGATAATCCCGACACCCTTTGTACACCCCATGAACAGAAAAAACAGACTGACGGACGACATGAGAGGTCAGATTGGCGAAGAGTGTCAAATATTATTAAGAGAAATTGAGGATGAGCTCGAGACGGCCAGGAACCTCAAAACAACAATAAAGGACTCCATAAAGGAGAAAACTAAAATACTCTCCGACAAAATTTGTGACTTAGGCGAACTTGTGGAAAATCGCAATTTAACCCCCGGGTACAAACCGTGCGCCCGTACCCAAACCTCCCCCACTGGGTTGGCCCCCGTACAGGACGGACGATCGGCAGAGCTTG